>MU277672.1:0-41206 GCA_022385805.1 Pilatotrama ljubarskyi
CATCAGTAAAACGTATGTGGATCTTAGAGCACTATAAGCTCTCTGGGAGAACTTTTAGAACTGTTAGCACTGAGACTCCAGAGACGTCACCTTAGACGTATTCAGATATGCATAGATGTTGTTAGATGGGCAGAGACTCGGATCAGAAATCCATATACACCTAAGTCTTGCTCAGTGGCAAGGTTGCTACAGGATTAAACAGCTCTATTAAGAGAGGAACAAATCTGATATCTACAAGGAAGCCATGCAAGATATACTAGGTAGGTACTGCAATCAGATTAGTAATGTAGGATTAAACGTGACGGGAACGAGCGGGTGACTCGGACGGGAACGAACGGATGACGGGAACGAGTGGCTGCCGGGACTAACGGTAATGGATATCAGTATGGTATGTAAGACTACTCATCTGACATGCAGCAGTGTCAGCTACTGTACGCAGGAAGAAGTGGACTCGGAGTACTTACAAGACTCAACAGGCGGGCTGCTGCGATCAAAGACACTCGGGGCCTGTGCGCCGTCGACCGGTGCCTTCTGCCGCTTTGGAGCACCCCTGTGCTTTGACGCCATGCGGATGATTGCGTCGAAGTGTTCTGGCTTGTTGACAAACCTGTATACGGAAGTGTCGTACCATGACTCGGTCGATGCACGGGCATTCTGGCTGCAGAAGGGTTTCCCTGGCTTGAACTTGCCTTCCCTGAACATTGGGAAGCAATGCTTCACCTGGAACGATGTGTCATGAGGGTGAGTACTCTTGGAGAGCATGCTGACTACGTACCGCCGCCACGGACAGCGCTAAGGCCCCCCCGGGATAGCCGTAGTCCTTCACCGCACCCGTAGTTGCTTCGAGATGTGTAGCAAAGCATCTGAGAATGTATATTGACTGGAGCTTCCCATGAGCTTGCTGTGGCTGGGTGTCTAGTCAGTAAGGCATACTAGCCAAGTCGACAGAAATAGGTCTGTCGTACGTCAGAATGGGGATGCGCCCAAAATGCTTCGCCACCGTCCGCTATTGCAGCCGTGACCCAGCGCTGAACGGCGGGGCGCGAAGGCTTCTGCCCGAACTTGAGGTCCATCGCCTCCCCAATCACTGCAATAGCAGCATTGGCGAAGCCCGAACGCCATTGATAAACCTTCTGTCGAACCTAGGCTCAAGGCAAGATGAGTGATGACCATGGGACCCCAGAGCTGAGACCGTACTCACGACTTTGTAGATGACGTCGTCCTTCTCGAGGTCATAAGCATCGCGCGGACACACTAGCTCGAGGACCTCCTGGCAGATACGCAGGAGCTCGTCGCGTCCATGCTCACGCATGTCCCAGGGGTCGCGTTTGGTGCCCACATAGTTGATGACAGTAGGGACGATCTCCGTATCGAGGAATGGCTTGACAAAGTCGGGTAGGTTCCGGATTGAGCGCGACTCATCCTTGGGGACATCCGCAGGCGCACGTCGACGTCGACGTCGACCCTTCTGCCTCCCTTCGGTGCTGAGGTCTGTATTGGCGTCCGTGTCGACGGCTTGGACGAGAACTTTTGACTGACGGACAAAGCGCAGATAGTGAGATGTCTCATACGCTAAGCGAACCACATTATGCGCTCACCTTGCCTTGGTGTCCCGCAGCTGAGATAGCGTACTCGCGGTCGAAAGAGACATCCGCATCCGTGAACGCCGGATGTGGAGAGTAGTTAGCAGCCTGTCCGATAGGCGGGATGGCCAGATCGGTGTGTTGAGGTTCGAGAACGGCGCGCCAGCACGCCGGGCGGTGACCGGACCTACTAAGGGTTGGCGGAGTGAACGGAGGGAAGGCATTAGCTTGAGGTTGCTTCCACCCGGGGCGGAACGCGTTGCCATTCGTCGCCCTCTGCTTCTTTGAAGACGACTGTAATTTACTACGATCGAGAGAAGTGCGGTGAGCATGAGGTAACGGAGAGTCATGGCGGCACATACCGGCGAGGTGAGAGCGATCTTTCAGTGCGCTGCCGCTTGTGGGGAACAGCTTTTGCTAAGTGGTTTCGAGACTCAGCAGGGGCGCGCAGGCATTGACGAGGGCGTTGAGCCATGACTCCTTTGATTGGCGTGTCGCGTTCGGGAGGGGCGTCATTGAGAGGCACGTCATCACCTTCAAGAGCAGGGTCTTCTTCAAAAGTGAGGTCGTCCTCGAGAGCCGCGTCGTCAGCGAGAGCGAAGTCGTCAGCGAAAGCCGTGTCGTCGGCGAGAGCGAAGTCGTCAGGGGGATCGGCATCGTCTGCGGGGAGATCGGCGTCGTCTGCAGGGAGATCGGCGTCGTCTGCGGGACCCACGTCGTCAGGAAGACCCATGTTGTCTCGGAAAGCGGGGTCGTGTCCGAAAGTCCCGTCGTCTTCGAAGGGTGCTGCATCTTCAAGGATATTCAGTCAACAAAGAGTAGAACATCTGGAATGTGCGTCCTTACCGTCTTCGAGGGCGGCATTGGCGTTCGGAGTCTCCTCGTCTTCGGAGTCAAAGAAGACTCTGGTGCGTGAGAGACGACGTGGCCGGATTGGTTGCGATTCTTCTTCCGAGTCCCACGCAGCTTGTTGGGCGACTTTGGTGGACCGCAGCGGTGAGCTCTCGAGATTGAACGTTGTGCTCGTCATGGGGGAGATGCGGACCTGATCCTCACAGAAATAGAACGGGGTGAGCATCGTCTCGCTCCTTAGGTATAGATGGCGAGAGCGGACTTACCTGTGATCTCGGGCCAGTCCCCCGGTACGACGCGCCGGTGAAACGCAAGTCAATATCGTCTTCGCCCGAGTCGGAGCTCAAGCCGCCGTAGCTTTGTAGCATACCTAACACGCCGGTGGTACAAGCCCCTCTTGCCTGAGGATGTCGGAGTCAGTCCGTAGATCAACCGTTAATCAGCTCGCCTACCGGGACAGAGCTCCTGGGCTCTACGGCATCCCTGGCCCCTTTATTCAGCTGCGTGTCTACTGGCAGGGGTTGTGGTGCGGCTGCGTGGGGCGTGTTACCTGGTATACACAACACGGGAGACCCGAGGACTGTCAGCTGCAGAACAAGCCCCACGGAATGACGACCTACTAGTGGGAACAGGTCGAGTGTGAGCCTTTTGCGCGGCACGAGCGTTGGTAGAGCGGTTGGGCGCTGTCGCCGTGCCGGGATTGCCGACCTGATGCACGCGATCCCACGGGTCCATGAGCTCCCCATCGTACGAACTGTGCACCATGTATGCCAAATCTACTCACCTCTTGTCCCGTTGACGAACCTAGTCTGCTCTGGCTGGCAATGCCTCTGAGGTTCTGCAGTGGCGTGCGTAGATACTGCTCTTCTTCGGCGAGTTGTAGCGCATGTTCTTGTTGCATTTGCTCCAGCCTCCGTGTGCCCGTCGCGACACGCTCAGCCTCACGTGTCTTCTCTTCTTGCCTGCGAGACCTCTCGGCAGCCTTCTGAACTGCAGCGGCGTGTATCTCCTGCCTTGTGCGCTTGGCAAGGCCGACGGCGGCCGCAGGATGCGCCGTCTGCGTGGTGCGGCGTGTGCCATACTGATGTCGGACTTGCGGGGGTGAGTGGTCTGTGAAACAGAGCGGTAGTTGAGCTCAGGTGCAGAACGAGGGCGTACCAGTTGGCACACCTGATGTCACGGAGTGCGCGTCGTTCTGCACCGGAGACTTGTCGCGTTGAGGTTGAGCATGGCGTTCCGGAGCGCCTCGAGAGAGACGGCTGCTGGTGCCTGATTGCTGCCCTGCAGCAGTCTTGGACCTGATGGACTGGCTTTGCTGAGTGAGCCCAGCGGGGACACGGCTTAGCGCAGAAGACTGGTTGTTGCTAGCAGTGGGACCCGGGGAGCCACCGCGGCGACTGGATCCCCGAGTCCGAGGAGCCATGGAGATGCGATTTCCAGAGAGTACGATAGGGTAGAGAGGACGGAGAATGAACGAGTGCGATGAGAAAATCAAAGAGCGTTGAAAAATATCACTGAGCGAGTTGGTAGCGAGTGAAAAGGGCTTGTTGCGCAATGTGGGCGCACACCGCTCCCTGTCTGGCACCCTAACCCCAGCCCCAGCTCCGACTTGGCCCGAATAGGCTCCAATCCCATTCCTGCCTTCAGTACCCTTTGTCTTCCGCTGTACCAGGGCCTCTGTGTCGACAGCCTCATCCTCTAGCTTGCGACTATTTTGTGCTTTCCTGATGGCCCGCTTCTGTAACCTCTGTCGACGTAACTTCCCCACCCAGCGCGGATACATGCAGCACAACGGCTCGTACCACCGACACCCCAAACCCCGAGTGCCCCCGACCGTAAGGCATTACCATCCTCACCTCGATGGTATGCTATATTCAGCTCTTCTGCGACGATAAAACCTCCAGTTCTGACGATCTCCACACCGCTGCGTTGCTCCAGCCCGCCCCTGTGATGAACATGGCCATTTCCTCGACGACCCAAACGTAGCCCCGCCTCCACGAGACAATACAGAAGACTTCGATCCCTTCGCGGATCGCCCGTCCTTCGAAGCCGCCGAGCTGCTGTATGAGAAGATGGCGGCCTCAGAAGGAGACGTGGAGCAGCTCCTTCGCATACTACACGCGAAGAGCATCCTCGACGGTCGTGACCCGGGAGACGACCCGCTCTTCCGTTCCCAGAGACATCTCCTCAAGGCAATTGATTCAATCAAGTGCGGCGAAGCCCAGTGGCATACAATCTCGGTACGCTACTCTGGTCCTGTCGCCCCGGACGCACCCAAGTGGAAACGTCAACACTATGTCATCCACATGCGGAATTCGCTCCAAGTGCTCGAGAACATGGCCGCCAGTCCGGACTTCGTCGGCTCGTGGCACACGCGGCCTTACCAGCAATTCGACGCCGACGGGGTTCGCCAATTTTCAGACCTCTTCTCCGGGCACTGGGCGTGGAAACAGGCGGTGAGTCTGTGCCATGGGTACCGAATCAGACATGCTCAACACCGCCTCAGGATATCATTGCTCAAGACCCTGCAACTCACGGAGCAATGTTCACACCCATCGCAATCGCTGCGGACAAGACCACCGCGTCAGTTGCCACAGGAAATCAAGAATTCCATCCGGTATACATGATGGCAGGTAATGTCACGAACGAGATGCGCCGCGCGCACCGTGATGCCGTCGTACCAGTTGCATTCCTGCCTATCCCCAAAGGTATGCGTCTTCGCCTTTCATCCACACATTCCTATGCTAAACTGATACCTCTCGGAAGCTGAAGCCGAATATGCGAACGACAACGAATTCCGACTCTTCAAGAAGCAGCTCTACCACCTTGCCCTCCGTCTGATCTTCGAGCCCATGCGGCCGGGGATGACCACTCCCCATGTCCTACGGTGTCCTGACGGGCATTTCCGCCGCGCCATCTTCGGTATAGGTCCTATCATCGCTGACTATCCTGAGCAAGTGTACTTCTCGGGCATAGTCCAAGGCTGGTGCCCGAAGTATGTCTGCGCTAGTTCTACCACTGTGCGGTTTGACTAACCTCACTGTGTTATGTAGATGTCTAGCACGTCATGACAAGCTCGACGAACCAGGAGACCCACGCTTCCGTGCGCACACGTGCCAACTCTGGGAGACGCACAACGCCGGCACGCTATGGGACGACTTCGGAGTCGTGCGTGACGTGACGGTATGTGCATGTCTCAGTCCTATTTGCTGTATTGCACTCATAGTCTTGCAGCCATTCACGTACTACTTCCCGCGCGCTGATGTCCACGAGCTTCTCGCGCCTGACCTACTGCATCAGCTTATCAAGGGGAGCTTCAAGGACCATCTCGTCTCCTGGGTAGAAGACTACATCCGGCTCACCAGCCCGAGCGAACGAGAAGCAAGACGCGTCCTTGACGACATCGACCGGAGGTGCGTATGAGACCGCTCTGTTGGTAGCGCAAAAGTGCTGACATCCTCGTGTAGGATTGCTGCAAGTCCATCGTTCCCTGGCCTGCGACGCTTCCCTAATGGGCGCAACTTCAAACAGTGGACCGGGAACGACTCAAAGGCGCTTATGAAGGTACGTTGTTGATATGAATGCCGCACGTTCCACGGCTCGTTCTCACTGCCTTCACAGGTGTTCCTGCCTGCGTTGACAGGCTACGTGCCCGACCAAATGATACAGTGCCTCGCCGCATTTCTCGAGTTTGCCTACCTCGCTCGTCGACCTACGCATGACACGCGGACCCTCGACGCCATGGATACTGCTCTTGCACGTTTCTGTGACCTTCGCGAGATCTTTGTGGAGACCGACGTGCGACCGGATGGCTTCTCCCTCCCACGCCAGCACGCCCTCTTCCACTTCACTTGGATGATCAAGCTCTTCGGGTCCCCAAACGGGGTGTGTACCTCCATAAGCGAGTCAAAGCATATAGCTGCAGTGAAGCGTCCCTGGCGTGCCTCAAGCCGCAATAACCCGCTGATTCAGATACTGCGCACAAACACTCGCCTTGCCAAGCTAGCGGCTTTACGCGCGGAGTTCGGTCGCCGCGGCATGCTCCAGGGAGATGTTGTCTCGTATGCCCTTCGGAAGGTATGTGTTGGCACTGAATGTCCATCTCAACGTTCTCGCAGCTGATACCGATGACAACACAGGTTGGTCTTGCACCCCCACACGATGAGCAAGAGCAGCGCGAAGTCCGATATGCCACCGAGCAGGAGGTCGCAGACGTCGACGGCCCCCAAGTGCAGTCGCATGTTTACCTCTCGGCACGATACGGTATTGTCGCTCAAATTGTCTTGTCACTTCATGCTACCTAAACTCATCATGCGGCTCCACAGTACACAACGCACAGATCAGCGTGATCTCCCAGTATCTTCGCATCCCAACGCTGCATGAGCTGATTCGCCGCTTTCTACGCGAGCAGCTCTTCCCAGAGTACGACGAGCCGGATGACGTCGTGCCGCTCGACGTCTGCCCATGGGTTGCACGCTCAACCCGTGTGACTGTCCATAGCAGTGCCACGGCCGTCTTCTTCGCTCCGAGTGAACTCTCCGGCCCGGGCGGCATGCACTCTGAAATCATTCGGTGCTCAAGTCACTGGCGGAATGAAGGAGCTCGCCGTGACACTGTGTTTGTGCAGCTGAGTGATGACCCGGGGATGGAAGGCATGGCTGTTGGGCGAGTGCGAGCACTCCTTTCCTTCGCATACGGCATAGTTCGCTATGAGTGTGCGCTACTGGAGTGGTTTGAGCGAGAGGGGGACATGCCTGACCCGGTCACAGGTATGTGGGTCGTGCGGCCTGAGGTGCAGCATGGGCGTCCAGTTATGAGTATTGTTTCTGTGGACACCATTGTTCGTTCTTGTCATCTAATCGGTGTCTATGGGCGTACCCGCCTCCCAACGGACTTTCATTTCACACATTCTCTTGATGCTTTTCGCCGATATTATGTTAACCCTTATGCTGATTATCATGTGCACGAACTCTTGAATTCATTATGACTTTGCCATCTCACAATGATATAGTGTATCATACTATATGCACCTGCATCTATCTGGATCTTAGGACCTCTTTTGTCTCACAGGTTCTGCTGACTCTCTGATGCTCTAAGATGTCTAAAAATGTCTCCTCATCTTGCTAAGTATTCACAGTGCTCTAAGATCCACATACATTTTACTGATGCGTATATTCGTCACACGCGAGACAGCCCGTGTCCATCTCTTCATCTTCCAGAAGATCGAAGAGATCATGCAGGCAGATACAGGGCATATCTGGACATGGCGGCACCTGCATGCCTCATCCCTGGTGGACAGCGTCACGCATGCTGGGGTCCTCCAGTGGACCGCTGACCAGCATCTGGGACAAGCAAAAGGTGCGCCTACCTTGCGTCGTCCAACAGGATGGCAAACTCCAGATGCTCATGATATCTAGGCCTCGGCATGTACTTGCAATCACTTGCCCGTAGACTCCCAGCAGACAAGTGCGACCTCCATGAGGCTCATCGGCCTCTGAGGGAGCTCTCTGCCTACGAGCATCTCCACCGTGTCTTCCGCCTATGCACAGTACACATCAAGCGTAATATTCAGGGTTGTGCGGTGTCAGATGAGGTCAAGCGGCTCATGCGTGGCCTAATCTGTATTGAGCACGACGACTGGGAGGGAACCTTAGCCGATATCAAGGAATATGGCGGTCAAGCTGCTATCAGTATGTACAATTCTCACTCTTTGCTCCGGTGAAGTTTGATGTTTGAGGGTGTGTGACTAATGACACTATTTTTAGACTGGGTGGATGACAAGGTCAAGAGCAAGTTCGCCTTTGAGGCGATGTGTTGGGAGAAATCCCACATACCCTTCGAAGTATGGCAGGCGGGACCAGCTCATAGCAATCTCATCGAGAGTTTGCATGCCGATGCGAACCGGGAAGGCGTCGCTTGCAGTCTCATTGGTGCTGTCATCCGAGGACGACGTCTCGATATGCTTAAGATGCGTTCAGCGCAGGTGCGTCCGGCGAGTCCAGTGCCATCGTGTTAAGTTGCCAACATCAGAATGAATATTGATAGTAAGCAACACTAGATACAGGAAGATGCAGGCATTGAGCCATCGTTCCAGATACGCAACGTTGCGAAGCGTGCGCTTCGATCACTCAAAGTCCAGCGTATGTATACTAGATCCGACTTCCACTCTCAATGGTGCCAGTACTTACTGTTCACGACAGAGGCCGCACGGCGCAATCTCCTTCGCACTGCTGATAAGAAGATCCTTGTGGCAAATAAGAAGTATGCCACCAAGGAGAAAGCTCTGAGTGTGGCCCGCCGCCGTATGCACCGCTTGATGCATCCAGCTGGTCAACGGGGTGTGACCAGTCGCCGAGCACATGCACGGGCTACAGCAGATGATATGCAGGCAGCGGTGTCTCGAGCCGAGCTTGCTCGACAGCAAGCAGCTGACGATCTTGTTCCATTAGTAGGTACAGGCTCTGGGCAGGTGCAGCTCGTCTCTTGCCATGCTGCAGGCAATTGAAGTGGACCAAGTATATGCCTTCATGTATTCTCACCGAAGTACTTGTAACAGTCCCACTGGCAATAGTAATCCCACTGTCGCCGAAGGTGGCTTGAAGGTTACGTTTACATAGTAATGCGGACCACACGCGCCTAGTACTAAGCGCCTACTCTGAGACCTAACCATCCTTCAGGACCATCGTCTTCTTACTCATACATTTTCTCTCCTCGAGTTGCCTGGTCTGCAGACCACTACATACATACTCAATGGGCCTTACTCTATTCATATTCGCTTTCCGAATCTTTCCCCAAACATCCGGCGCTATTTAATTCACCTTCGACTCCGAGTCGGACTTCCCACCACCGGCCGGGCCCGGGCACGCCCCTTCAGGAAACCATCTGCCTGCTACGCCCTCCCTCTCCTCCTCAACCACTACAAGTAAGAGCACGGACGGGGACGGTCGATCAGTTACTAGTCGCTGGAAGGCTACATTGAATCACTGTGGCCGACATCACTGGCAGCGGCAGATGCGGTCACCCTCAGGCTGATACCTGCGTCAATATCACTACTTGTAGCAGTACTAGGAGTCAGCTACCGTCGCCCGCCCGCTGCCCGCCGCCAGCGCCGGTAAGACCCAGAGCGCGAGCACTCAAGCAACATATGGCCAGGTACTACACATTTGAGAAAATTGCGCAGATAGGCAGTGGACAATCAAAAGCGCGAAAGCAGACAGTCAAAACTTTGGTTGATGGCGAGTTGCGATGATGCAATACACAGAAAATCGGCATCCTTGATGCCTGGTAGGATCATCATTCATAGCGAGAACTCAATTCACGTAGGATGCTTTGGCACGAGAGTCACTTGGAGTCAGATTTGCAGACTTACGCTGCAATGTGGAAACCCGGGCTCGGGAGACTGCAACAAAACATGAAACGGCAATAGAGAATGTATTAGGACAGCTGTAGTAGTGACGAAGATAGGACTGGATAGCTCAGAACATGACGCGGGACACTAAATATCTGCCATACAGTGGGCTAATTTTCGGGACACATATAGACAGCAGGACAAGCAAGTCAGAAAGCGTTGGGAGAGTGTGTCGGAAACATAGACAACTAGACAACCCTTGCAAATACATCAGGGGAACCTGTAAGTCAGAGATGACGAGCGCGCGAGAGTCCAGGGATACAGAACAAGGCATGAGATCTCCACATAAAGATTGATGACCATGCACATCCCCAAAGGCCATTTTTGAACCTCCTACTCTTCACCAGTAAGGTCAATGACCAGGCCCTTGAACGGGCAGTCATGCCAGGCATACGCCCTACGCGTCATGACGGTACCACACTGGCACTTGGTGAAGAGTGCTTGGAATCGGCGAACAGAGAGCCCCGGGTTACGATAAGAATCGAGCCGAAGGAGACGAGCGAATGCATCTTCAGGTGGGTTAGGCTCTTCGACTGTACCCACCGGCAGAACGAAAGGATCATCATCTATAGAACACATCAGGTGCGTCCTTCTCTATACACGGAGAAAACGTACCAGTGCGAACCCGAGCTTGTGACGCTGCAATGGTCCGTCGCCGCCTAGCCTCCAGCAGCGGCGGCAGGTTCGGACCATAAGGACGCGCGGCTGGCGGCGCTGCTCAGTGAGTCAGTGAGAGCGACAACACAAGTACACTGCAGGTACTCACCTTGAGGTCGCTCGACGCGTCGCTCAGGAGAAGCGACGGGAGACGGGATTTCGAAAGGGCGCTCGAGGACGACAGGATCGGGCGCAGGAGCCTCATCTGCTGTATGATGCTAGTCAGCGGGGACGAGACGCAGGGCCGTGCAACCAGGAGCAGATGGTGTACTTACCATTACGACGAGGGTACATCTTGCACGGTACGCCGTTCTTTGCGTAGAACTTCTCGAGCAGCACTGGAGACGCTGTGAGGGACTAAATCCTGGAATGACTAGGAGACTTACCAAAGTACTTGCACGCACTGGATGCACATGCAGCAACCCATTCTCCGGTATGAGCGCCTCGCTCAACGCAAAAGATCGACGCTTCAACGAACGCGTCTGCAGTCGGGTTGCGGAGAGCGCACATGCACCCTGGACCAAGGAACTTGTGGGTGAGACGATGCGTCACGAGTTCGTCTGGAGTGACTCGCTCGTAGCGGCTGTTGACAGGCCTAGAAAGCTGTTAGGACGCATTGGAAGTCTGTTTGCATCACGGACGTACCAGTACCATGCCTGCAGCTCTCCGCCTTCGAAGGACAGGACCACGTTCTTGGTTCTGGCGATGCGGCGGCGATAAGGAAGGTATGGGTCGTAAGGGCGAGATGCAGCAGGTCGGCGGAGGAGCTCATTGTCCAAGATAGGTGGAAAAAGCGGGCGAGGCTGGGCGGCCGCGCGCAATGGCGTGCTGCGGCGGATTACCGGCATCGTTGGGGGTAAAAGGATGGTGATGAAAGGATGGTGACAAAAGGAGTGGACGCAGCAGAGTGCTGTGAGTGACAGAGGCAAGTGCAGATCGTGTCTCGGAGAGCACACCTTATATACAGAAGGACCTCCCCAAGAGCAGCTGGACTTCAGTACTTCAGTTTGAGTCGCTACTCAACGCGGCCTTACGTCGGGCGGCGGGACCACCGCGACCTCATCGGACATGGACTCCAGAAGACGAAGCTAGTGCGGGACGGCCATCTCCAGGGTCATGGCGGGCGGTATTAGACCAAGACGGGTGCCCGACGGGTCGCAGGACGTGACTGTTATCAAGCAGACGGGAATAAAGTAACGCTGTATTTTCTCTGCCGCTCGCCGGAGAGAATATGAGTGGACGGCGTGAGGGCGGGAGCTACGGCGGAGGCGTCGGTGAGAGGTTGTGATGGTGAGATCCAAGTGCACGCCTTAGTGATAGGCGCCTTTTCGGCGTCAATCGAGTTGGAACAATCGACCGCTCACTCGGATCTCGAGCCTACTTGAAAGGCGCCTCACGCTCGGCTCACGGCGCTCCAAGGCGACGATGCCGAGATGCCGTCAAGTCAAGTTGCAACTTGCCATCAAGGTGCCTTAGGCCCACGGCAGCACTACTGCGCCCGTCTGCCCATATATCCACCCTCTTCTCCTGCCAAGAGCCCCAGCATCCTCGCCCTCTCGGGTCCAGTCGTCTGCTCGCCACCATGCCCTCTGCCTCGCTCGCCGCCCTCCTCGCCCTCACTGCTCTCGTCCGCGCCAGCCCCGCTCCTGCTCCTGCTCCTGCCCCGGCGCCCACTCCTGCCCCTGCTCCGGCTCCTCAGGCACTCTCCAGCGCAGAGTCTATTTTTTCCAGCGCCACAGGGGCAGTCGCGTCCGCCCTTCCAAGTGCGTCCAGCATCTCAAACTGCTTGTCGGTCTGGTGGCGGTGCTGACCCGTGCTTCTTCCACACCAGCCATCCTTGGAAACTGGCCGAGCTTGAGTGACATCGAGAAGAAGGTCGGCGTAAACGACGGGAATGACCTCCAGAACATCTCCGCCTCTGCCCTCCTCATCCCCTCATACGCCAACTTCTCTGGCGACAAGTGCGTGCACCTGCTCCACTCACCTGCTCTCTCGTGCTGACCCTGCCCTCAGCTGGAACGTCCGCTTCTATGGCTTGGCCTACAAGCTCCCCAACGTCAGCGCTGACAACCTCGTCTCCATAATCGACGGCCTCAAGACCGACAACCTCAGCTCTGCACAGACCAGCCTCCTCCAGAACCGCATTCAGGACCTCGCCTCTATCCCAATCCCCCATGCCAACCTCACCGCGCTCGTCTTCGCCAACGGCTCCGCCGTCACCAACTCCTCCGGCATCCAGCTCGCCACCACCGACGAGGTCGGCGAGTTCGACCAATTCGTCACCGTCCCCGGCCTCGGCGGGAACGCTTCCGCCGTCCGCGTCGTCCAGACCGGTATCATGAACGTCACCGGCCCCGGCAACGGCACCGTCATCCTCGTCCCCTCCTCCGGCATCTCCGTCGTCTCCGACATCGACGACGTTATGCGCATCACCAAGGTCTACGTCCCCAACCAGGGCCTCTACAACTCCTTGGTCCAGCCGTACGTCAACGTCCCCGGCATCTCCGAGCTCTTCGCGCACTGGAACGAGACCCTCCCCGGCGCCGCGTTCCACTACGACACTACCACGCCGGTCGAGCTCACTAGGACATACGTGAATTACCTCTTCAGCAACTTTCCGTTCGGCTCCCTCGAGATGCGCCCCATCAACATCTCCGAGCCGAGCCAGATCCTCGAGGCGCGCCAGAACAGCCTGCTGAAGCTCTTCCAGACCTTCCCTCAGCGCAAGTTCGGTACGTCTGACGGCAGCTTCTGAACCTACACGGTCAGCTAACCTGATGCATTCCAGTGCTCGTCGGCGACTCATCTTCCTCGACGCTGCTCTCCGCATACCCGCAGATCGCACAGCAGTTCCCGAACCAGATCGCCTGCATCTTCATCCGCAACACCTCCGCGACCGACCCGGACGACAAGATCCCGTTCAGCACGAGCGACTTCAAGAACCTCCCCAACAACACCTGGTTCTTCTACCGCACCGCAGACGGTACGTCTCCTTCGCTAGCTCCGGTGGTCTTTGGCAGGTCGCTGATGGCTTATGTGCGTAGACCTGTTCAACCTGAACATCACCAACGGCCAGTGCAGGAACGACAGCGTGCCCCAGAACGTCACCTTCGGCGAGCAGGGCGGCATCATCGGCAACAATGGCGCATACCCCTGCCTCACGCTCGGGCGCACGCAGTACGCGGCCGCGGTCATCGGCACCGTTGTTGCGCTCGTCCTGAGCGTGCTGTGAAATTTGCGCACGCAGAGCGGACTCTGGGGCTCTCTTCCGCTTCCGTTTTATTGCTCTTCGCTGGACGCCACGGCCTGAACGATCATAAATCATCACGACACCGTCTGACGCTTTGTTCAAAGTTATTGTAGCATCATCATTCCCTGTACTCTCCTTTCCCCGTACCCTGTATGATCTATACCATCGCAAGATTCGTATGCGCTGGACATTGCATTCAACGCTGAGACCATCATGTGTTGTCACCGCATATCAAGGAGCGGTCTGCGCGCGTTTGTCCTTGTTGCCTCGTAGGGACTCGGAGGTTCTCCATCTCCACCGAAGGAACGGTGACAGTCTCCTCACAGAGTGAGACCGGATAATGCTGGTGGGTACACTGGGATGAGTCTCCAGTGCGAGTGCTGTCAATGGCCCGGCTTATGCATCGGTCGTCCGTAGTGCGCGAGACAGCACTTCAGTGAAGCTGATTCGGTCGACGGGGGCCTCGCGGATGGTACATCCTGCAGGCTTGTCAAACGGTATGAGGTTGCGGCGAGCATCCCCCTGGCATCCCTATCACCCAGAATGACGGTCACGGTCGAGAAAAGTGCGGCGTTGCGCGTACCGTCAGGCTATGCTCCCCGCACGAGGATCTCGCTCGGGTGGCGGTCCTACGTATGTGCTGTGTACCACAATTTCCGGCGAGTGCTACAGTGCTTAGGTACATACAGACACTCAGTGAGCCACGGGCAGCCAGTTCCCGAAAAGTAGAACGCGAGGACTGAAGATGCATATGTCGACCACAGTGGGGCATACAAGAGAGGCGTGGGTACATAGAGGAGAGCATACACGACGAGCACCGGAGAACAAAAGGAGAATAAAACATAACGCATATATCGATAATCGCGAGAGCGTATGACGCTCTAGATCGCGACGTCGAGTTTTAGCCACAGGCCAACAACCGCTCGGGGGCGGTCAAAGCGGCGCCCTTCAGCTGGCCTTCTTGCCCTGGACATACGACAAGTCAGCTCGACCCACGACTGGACCCTACCTAGCCATATGTTACCTGCACGGTGGTGCTTCCCGAGAGCTTCGACTTTGTCGGCTGCTTCGTCTGCGAGCTCTGGAAACTGCCGCCCAGGTTGGGCGAGTTGGGCGGGGTGGGCTCCATCAGCGTGAAGCTGATGCCGTGGGGCTCGGAGCTCAACTGGTATGGCGGAGGGCGCGTATAAACAACGTTGCAGGCGCCGCGCTGAGGAGGATAACATACCGGGGCGTTCGGGTGGGTAGACTTGCCGTCTTTGCGGGTGGACATGTTGCGCGATGAGTGTAAAGCACAGTGGGACAGGCAAAAGCGCGAGACGGGCTAGAAAGCAAACGCAGGGCGTGGGCTGAAGAGAGTCCCGCCCCCCACGAGTCGCCCTTTTATAACAAACGGGCGCGGGGCCCTAGCCGTCGTTACGCGTGTCACAATGGGCGGGAGGGCCCTCGGCAAGCGAGACCGGGACCCGCGACCGTCCAAGTGCGGTAACTGAGCAAAGCGCACAATGGCGGATTTCTGGGGTCTTGGTGGGATATGTCCGCCGCTGAGTTCGCTATGGAACGCGGTCCCGTCCCTAGACGAGTAGACGACGCCTCGCGACTCTCGTAGTCTGTGGCTGCTGCTGCCTAGACCGGTCTTCGAGGTGCTGATTCGCTGCAGCGTTTGCAAATGTTTCGGCTGTCCCGAGCATAGATTTTCCGCGCAGTGCGCCAGTCAAAGCTGACCTATGTAACTCTGCCGAAGCCAGAGGGGTGAGCAAAGACACACATCGCCGGAGGTGTCTCATTCTCAGCTTACTGAATCATCACGATATCGTTGACTCTCCAGAGACATGCGTTGGTCGGCGCGACGATGTTGCGTGGAGTGGCCGTCGATATTTGGAAGAGCGTAGGTGTGGAGGTGTTCGTTTGCGCCATCAAAGCGTGCCGGCATTGTCCGCGTGCTCGCACTTCATTGGCTGGCATCGCTGCGCCTTGCATCCGCCTGCCAGGCTCGCCATCCTGTTCTCGCAGTAATCCCCTCACTGCTTGAAGCCAGACATGTCGTTTCGGGCCAGGTGCGACCTGCGCACGTAAGGAATGCACAGGTCTCGATCGATGCCGCAGATGACTCGCAGATGCCCAGCCCATTCTATAGACGCTCTTGCGGGCTCGGGAGCATTTTTCATCTTTCTACTCGTCCTGCAGCTGCACCGCCACTGTATGTCGTACAAGTAAAGGGGTCTGCAGCATGTCATCCTCGCAACATGTGTCGCAGCCTGGCGTCTTGGCTGAAAGTCTGTTTCACTCGCTACGCGAAAACCGGGACACGCTCGGGTTAGTTTCTCACATCTCTCCAGAGATTTCTTAGGCTCACCCGTGGATTTATACCTCCGTCGCACCGGCAGTCTCGAGGCTGTACGTAGCATTGGTCCTCAATTCGAAAGAGGATTTCAACTGATCCTGGCAGATACGTTAGCTGCAGACGCTCGAGCATACGATCGCAGCAAGCCTCTCTCTCGTGAGGAGCCTCCTCAACGAGCGCAGGCCAGTCCACCAGCTCCCGGCCGAGATTCTCGCCATTATCTTCAGCTACGCCCTCCCCTCGTCCAATGGCGGCTTCCGAGACAGCGGATCCAAGGAGTCTGACATGCGCGAAGAGCGCCATGCCAGGGTGACCATCTCCCATGTCTGCAGGCGATGGCGCGCCGTCGCTCTCGAGACGGCCTCCTTCTGGACACTCGTCGACGCGTCTCACTCGACTTCGTGGGCTTCGGCCTGCATAGAGCGCTCCGGCGACATGCCTATGCAAGTCTTCCTGCGGTATCCGCTCGACAGCATCACCGAGACTCCCCTGGCGTCTCATGGAAGTCGCATCCGCGGCCTCTTCTTGGAGTTCCCTAGGGATCGCCGTGCTGTCGTTCCAACCGAGCTTCCGGACTTCATCCCCGCTGTGCCCGACCTGGAGTATTTGTCCATCGCAACGCGCTGCCGCGCATTCGAGGAAGGCCGTCCCATGGTCGACCTGGATCGGAGCCCGCCTCTATTCCCGCAGCCTCCCCCGCGCTTGCGGATGCTCATCCTCAAGAACCTCTGTTGGTACCCGGCCATCCCGTACGAGCAGCTCACGCACCTGCACATCTCGCAGGGCACGCCTGTCGATCTCCGCGCCCTGCTCGCCCTGTTCCGCCGCTGCCTCGCCCTCGAGAAGCTCGTGCTCGCGGACGTCTACCTCGCGAACTCCAGGCAGATGGGGGACGACGACACCGTCGACCTCCCGCACCTCCGCCTGCTCACGCTCGGCATCAACCAGTCCCGGCTCTCCATGCGCCATCTCCTCAAGGCGCTCCTCCTCCCACCCACCGTCGTCGTGCGCATCTCCGGGTCCGAAGCCGTCCGCGCGCTGGGCGACCTCCTGCCCTTCCCCGCGCTTCCTTTCACCGCCGACTTCGACACGCTCTACGTCGACCGCTCCCCGGACGGCCTCGTCATCCAAGCCGCCGGGCCGTCCCCGTCCGGGCTCCTGCTCGACTTCGGGAACGGGTACGCGTCGATGCTCGTCAGCGTGCTCCAACACCTCTTGCCGTCGCTCATCCCGTTCAAGAACGTTAAGCGCCTCACCGTCCGGGGCGACCGGTGGGACCTTGCCCTGCAGCTCCTCTCCAGCATGCCATCTCTCCAGTCCGTACGCATGGTCGATACCGCGGCCCCTGCCGAGGGGGAGCAATGGATGGTGAAAGGGATCTACGGAGTGCAAGAGCGCGCTCCCCAGGTAGGCCAGCTCGGCATATGGTCTCCACGCCGGGAGCTGGCGAGCGTGTTGAGGCTCGCGAGCTCGCTCTTCCACTTGGAGAAGCTCGCGTTCTCCCACATCGCCGGAGAGAAGTGCGATGGCCCTCCGCTCGACCGGGAGTCGCTCTGGGAATCCATCCCAATCCCAGACCTGGACTGTGTGGTGGTCGACCCCGCAGACGTCCCTGTATGGGACTTGCCGGGGATCCGCCCTCGCCATCCATATGACTGGTAGCCGCGTCCAGTTGGTGTCACCCACGGCACAGAGCATGCAATGCGATATGTTAGAACCCCACATGCGCACGTGCGGAGAGGCGTTCTGCAACGATCGCGGAAGTCTGTATACGCTAAGCTGGACCTGAGCAGCCATCCAGATCTAATCCGCGGCTGACTCTTCACGGTCACATGCACGGTACATATATCCCCTGAACATCGACGAAGCCAGCCATCAATTTCCACAGTGCACAATGGATGAATATGAAGCCGTGTCCTCGCGGCGCGCATAGTATTGCAGTAAGGGTAGCCATAACAGTACAAATACACAGCGGATACAGAGCGGACAAGCTGCTACGTTTTGAGGAGCGCACAGATGAGAGACATAACCAGGACCCTCGACGGGACCGTGGGGGCATACATGAACAGAACGTCCGTTGCAGTAGAAGGGCATATAATCCCCAGTCCCGCCCCCGCGCTCTCTTCCTCGCAACGTAGTCGAGTGCAGAGCGGGCGGGCACAGAGGACTGAGAGGAAGAATTATACAGTATAGCGCCGTCCGCCGAGAGCGGGCGAGCGAAGCATAGACAGCCCGAGAGGCCAGCGGAAGGTCTCCCGAGCGAAATCGCGAGGTGACCGGGAGCGGTTCCCTGCCACGGAGGGCCCGCGGTCCCAGACCTGCCTCCGCCTCCGCTGTCGAACCTGTAACGTCAGGGGCTTCCCAACCCGCAAACGACAGACGCACAGATCACCGCGGGGCCGCGCGCGCGACCTCGCACCTCACTTCCGAGAATCCCTTCGTGCCTGCTTCCTTTCTTCACTTCCCGGCCCGCGCTCACTCGATGATCTCGAACCGGCTCCGCTTCGCCTCGCGCCCGTCGCTCCCGTCATCGAGCGGCCGCTTGCTCGACTCGCCCCCGCCGTGCCCGAGGCCATTCGCGCCCTCGAGCGAGCTCACGCCCGAGAACGACTCGCCGTTGACGAGGTTCTGCAGTATAAGCGTGTACTGCTCGTCCGTCAAACCCATCCCCGCCAGCGGGTTGATCTTCCCGTCCTCGTCGTCCCCGCCCAAATTGAACCCGAGCGGGAGGTTCCCGGCCGCGGCGGCGTTTGCCTGCACCGCGAGCGCGTTGTCGAACGACGGGTCCGAGAGCGGGGGCACGCCGACGGAGCGCGGGACGCGCGAGAGCGTCTGGATGACCTTGAGGTGCGTAAGGTGCTTCTCGAGGACCTCCCAGAGGCCGTGCTGCGTGAACGGCTTGGGCAGGTGGTCGTTCATGCCCGACGAGTAGTACTTCATGATCTCCGCCGGCTTCGAGTTGGACGTCATGGAGATGATGGGCGTCATGTGGTCGAACTGGCGGATGAGCGACGTCGCGGTGACACCGTCCAGCTTCGGCATGACAATGTCCTAGAGAGAAAGTAAGCCAAGGCCCTTCAGATATCCGGTGACCAAACGGAACACGCACCATGAGCACCAAGTCGTACTTTTCCAGGTTCATCTTGTTCACAGCGCCGACGCCGTCGACGGCGACGTCGATCGTGCACCCGAAGATCTGCAAAAACTTGCTCGACACCTTCCTGCTCACCACGTCGTCGTCGACGAGCAGCACCCGCGGCGGCACCGCCCACCCGGGCACGTACGTCGACCGCCGCACACGCAACGTCTGTGCACTGCCCGGGCGCCCACCCGGCGCCGCAGGCGCGTTCCCGCCCGACGCACCCATGGAGGGACCGCTCCCTGACGCAGGGGCCGACGGCGTCGGCGCGCTGAGGAACTGTGGCGGCTGGATCGTGGACGGCGACGACGAGCTCTCGCCCTCCTCCTCGGGGTCGCCGCCCATGCCTTCGGGGGTGGGCATGACGACGGCCTGGGAGAGCGCGTTGGGGTCGAACGCCCAGTTGCCGTTCGCGTCCTCGAGCGACGAGCGTGGGAGGAGGTGCCCGACCGTGAACACCTGCAGGCCCTCGTGGTTGAGCGTGTTCGGGTCGACGCTGAGGCCGTACCGGGAGGCGTCCTCCATTAGGAACGCAGACGGGTCGAACGTGGCCGCATCGAGCGTCTGACTTGACGGTCCCGCGCTCTGTTGCTGCTGCTGTTGCTGCGATGACGACGACGAAGCCGCCTGTTGTTGTTGCTGCTGTTGCTGTTGCTGTTGTTGTTGAGCCGCCTTCGACGCACGCGCCTTCTGGGACGAAGACGCAGAGCCAGAGGAGGACGAAGCAGAGGGGGCGGTCTGGCCCTGGGCCTGGGCCTGGCCCGCGCCCTGGGTTTGGGTCTGGGTCGGGTCGAGGGCGGGCGTGGGGCGCATGCGCGAGAGCTCCTCGATCCGTGCGAGCGCGTCCTGGCGGCTCATGGGCCTAGCTGGGGCGTCGACGCCGCCGGGCATCAGACCCGCGGCCGCGGCCATGATCGTGGACGCGCGAGACGAGGGCCTGGGCGGGCCTCCGTTCTGCTGGTTCCCACCACCGCCACCGCTACCGTTCGCAGTGGCGGACGTGGTGAACGTCATACCTGCGACCTCGGCGCGCCGTGATATCTCGTTCATCTGCGCGAGCGAGGCCCGTGCAATGTCGCCGTCCGGGTAGGCGCCCATCATGCGCTGGGCTTCCGTTGCGGGAAGAAAGGGGTTCGGGTCCGGGGCGTACGTCGTCCCTGGTGCGGGGTTCGAGAGCTGCTCCGTCTTCACTTTGCCTGGACCGCGGGGCGTACGTGAGAGCGGGCGCATTGGGAGCATCGAATCCGGGCGATTTCGGGAGAGCGGAGGGTGCAGGTTACGAGAGCGAGTCGAGTCGAGTCGAATCCGTTGGAATTTTGCATAGAGCGGATTGAAAGCGAGGAGCGAGCGAGAGACACATGCGAAAAAGAAAAGAATAGTACAAATTAGCTTTCCGGTTGAGAAATTATACTACGAGGAGACAGTCCCACCATTCTCCAGCTGCAAGAAGTATTGTATCAAATTCTGCATCAGTCCGTCCTGCTGCGCCATGTTGCGCTGGAAGTTGACCATCTCCGACAGCACGTTCTGGTAGTTTGTCTCGAGCGAGCGGATGTGCGCCGCCATTTCCTCCTGGTCGCGCGCCATGCGGTCGATCTGGGACTGCAGCGCCTCGACGGTGGCGGAGGAGGCGGGACTGGGCGAATTTGCGCCGCGTCCGGTGGACTTGCGGGCGGCGGGAACCTTGCGCTTGATGTTCTCAAGCGCGTCTCGCCGATCAGCGTGGAAATCAGGATGGCGGAACGTCCAGCTCTGAGAAAGAGCGTGTAAGTTCACATAGGAAGCGCATTGCCGCCAACTCAGTTCACAGCGGAGAGTTCGTCCACAGACATGTCGCGTGAGTGAGACGGACCAGACTCGACTTCCTGCCGGAGGATGCTCAGCTAGCAGAGCGGCCAGAAGATCTCACGTGGAGCGCTCATGGGGTATACTAGCAAGCACGCGTCGGCAGGAAGGAGGTCGGGCAGCCAGAACGATCAGCAGCGGACATGGGCATCGTTGTACCATGCCCAGCTATGTGGAGACACGCGTTTCGAGCCGTGACAGGCCGCATGTCCGTGGATGACGTCCACGAGAAGAGGGGGATGGCAGAGGAGAGGCGACTCACGTGTTCGCCGAACTGGTTATCGTCCGTGTTCTTGACCTATCGCGGATTGTCTAGCGGTATACGCGAGGGTGTAAAGCGGAAGGACTCACTTTGTGAAAGTCGTACTTGTTGAGTTGGCGGACGAAGGAGGCGAAATTTGAGTGCTTGAACATGCGGGGGAGAATGGACTTTGTGAACTCGTTCATGTCCTTTACGACGAAGCAGTCGCCGTGGGGGCCCCATGAGACGACATCGGAGAAGGAGGTATCCTCGAGCATCCTATGGAGAGATGAGCACGTGGGGGAGAGAAGGTGGAGAGATGAGAGACGGACTTGTAGAGCTTCTTGACGAAGTCGGAGGTGGAGGGCATGCTGTCCTCTTGCTCGTGCTTGACATGGGAGGAGGAGTGGTGATCGTGGGATGATTCGCGTGCCATGTCGCGGTCTGAGCGATGGGGTGAGGAGTCGGAGTGACGGCGGGTGGATGGGAGGTCGTCGCGCGAAGAGGAGGATCGCTGGTGAGACCAGGGAAGATTTGATGAGCCGCAGAGGGTATGGGCGGAGAGAGGCGAGGCGGTGGCGGAGAGAGAAGGATGAGTGTATGTGGGTGGCGGATAGCGGGAGGCGGTAGGGAGATGGGAGATGGGGGGGAGGGTGTTGTTTCGTGGAAAGGTGTTGAGATGGAGCTGGGAGGGAGGGGGGAGGGTGGAGGAGGGGAAGAGCTGCCTTTGGAGGGGCGGGTAGTGGGGAGAGTTGTCCATGGGCCTGGACTGTTAAGAGGAGGAGGAGGAGGAGGAGGAGGAGGAGGAGGAGATGTTGGCTGGAGGAGAGGGACCGTCGACCGACTTATCCCTCCAGCCCTTCCCACAGACGCCCTTCCCCCGGTCCTCTCCCCGAGATCATCCCCGATCCGGCAACTGCACCACCCCAGTATGGTATCTCTCCATTCCGTCCCGCCCGGCTTCGCCGCCGCCTCCGCCATTTTCTGGCCCCTTTTTCTCAACTCGGCACGTGCGCCAGCCACCCTGAGACGTCTGAACTGCACGCTCGCCCTCACTCCGTCCTCTCGCACCCCGCACAGTCGCAAGCGGCCCAGGCCTTCACGCCATCTTGAATTCGTCAAACGGACAACGGGCTGGACCGCCCCCGCCAGGGCCCAGACCGGCCCACCCTCGCAGTCAATCCTTCAGGCACCGCGAAACTCCTCCCGCTCTCTTTCCCCATCTCGGTTGAATCGCAACCACCTCAGCCACAATAGTAGTATCCCTCCGCCGCAAACACCCCAGTCGTCCTCCGTCCGTCCGCCCGAGTACAGTATACCGTATATGCCGGCCGACACACACACGTTCCTTGTTCCTCCCGTTATCGATCTCCGCAAACGCCCGTCTCAGGCCCGGCCATCCGACACAGCGCCTGAGCCCCCATCCCGGAGCCTGTCGTACTCTCGGTCTTCCTGCCCTTGGCGCACCGTCCAACCAGCTGGCCTTGCCCCGCATCTGCAACAACTGCACCCACGCCAGGGCGCATTCTCTCTCTGTCTGGACCCTCTCGGTGTCGGCCCCAGCCAGGCCCCGTCGGCAAGTTGTGCACGCTTGTTGCGCTTGCCAAATCCCTGCCGCACCGGCCGCGTCCCAAGCGATCCAGCTGATCTCGCGCTTCCCGAACTTCCGATTTCAGAATCAGGTGCTCATCCACCCGTCCCAGCGCTCATCAGACGCCGTCCACACAACATGCACCGCCTCGCGACAACACAACACGCCACAACGTTGGCCTCCTCACCCGCAACATTCCGCTCTGTCGTCCGGCTTTCCTCACTCTCACAGTACTTGCGACACGTCCAGCGCATTCCATCGCCGTGTCTCTAATTACCAACCGTCCATGGCCATCGATAGTAGCACCCAACAGCCTGCAGGACATCTCGAATGATCCCAGCACGCCGTCTCCGTCTGCGAGCAACAAGCCGGGCTCCAGCACGTCCATCAAGCTACTCGCAACTCTACGTCCGCCCCATGCAGCACCTCCGCTCCGCATCCACGACTGTCGGACTTCCTGACGTCCTCGGCGAAGCCCACCGCGCACAGCTTCGCCGTCGCCGCGGCCCGGGGCGCCCCTTCAGAAGAAGCAAAACTCCACCTCCGCCCACACCAATTCCGACGCAGCGCAGCGCAGCAACAGCTACACTGCGAGCGAGCGAGCGATATCGATCCCCGCCGGCGGAGTCGCGGTGCCGCGCTGCTTGCGGCCGCTGCCTTTACAGTACGTACGTCGAACCCCTGACCGCGCCGCGCGGAGCGGCACTCTGGGCTCCTCTAAAATGTCTAATGTGAGCGCTGGCTTTGAACGGTGGTCGGGCAGCTTCCGGTCGCTGCCTTTACTTACGTCCACCCTCCGACTGCACCGCGGAAGTTGGAACGGCACTCTAGAGCCTACATCTGGACCCTACTCATACACGCTCCGTATGTAGGCGTCGAGCGTTGATGACCGCAGCGGTTACACTGACTGAACGCTACTCGGAATGCGCATACCGAGACACGCTCCTCCGTCCTCTCCCAGAACGTGGACACTGCTTTAGCGTCGTAAATAGGAGGCGAGAGACCATCGCCATGGTCGCCGTGTGTGGTGCCGAGCGTACAGGCAACGGCATGATCGTGTAGAGCGCTCCGTACGGGGTCATCACAATGCATATGACGAGTAACTCCTAATCGTACAGTCCGACGTAGCATCGGCCCAGCTGGGCTCGCGCGAAATCGCCTCCCGGTGGGTATCCGAGTTCGCACTACATACGTACTGTAGGTTATGAACGCCCGCGATGACAAAGAACCAAGTGCTCTGTGCTCGGCGGTCATCGCAAGTGGGCACCTCCTCACCGCGTTCTCCCAACGCAAGCGTCGGTGGGACATGGGTACAGTACTCTGCTCGCATCCTTACTCGTTCCGGACGGCAGATGTTCCGCTGTACATGTCGGACATCGTGCATACTCGCAGAGCTCCCCCAAGGCCGAATCACCATATCGCCCCAATACGCTCATCCTCCTCATACATCGGCTCTAGGCAGTTCGCAGCTCTTCCGCCGCAACACGCAACACGCAGAACATACGTCCGGAGCCGCAGACTTTGACGTAGTGTACTGTGCATGCATGTGCACCTTGGCAACGGACAACATGATTGGGTATACAGGCGCGCTATGGTTGCATCGGCTTCACTTTCACCACCGTTCGCTCAGCCTTGCACACGCGTGCGAACACGCAGGCAGCGCAGCATCAAGTTCAGCGGATCGCACACATGCAGTACTCATGATACGTACGTCACACACAGTACATCGGGCTAGTAAAGCATTCGTGAAGCGTATTCGCAAGGAAGCGTCTCGATAAACTCAAGATCGTATGGAGTTGGACCAGACTACGAAAGTAGTATAACATGGCAGACAGTCCAGTGCGCATGATCACGAACGCCCAGAAGACCATAGCTGGATACGCACAGACTTCCCAGTACCAGCATTCATCGGCGAGGGAGCATCTGCATGTTCCCGCGCCGAGGAACAACGGATGGCTTGCCGAGTGAGGCAGGAGACTTACCCCAGAGGCTGCGGAGAACGCCGGGTAGGAGATAAGGATGTGAACGCCACAGAGGCGGCCTGCTGATACTGTCAGTCTAGATAGCATCATGGTAGGCAGCAGCCACCGACTTGTATATCGCGCATGAGGGCGTTTCAATGAGGCAAGACTTTCACGCGGAATTGACGATCGTCAGATTGGCAGCTGGTGAGTACGACGGGCATCACGTCCATACACCAACCTTCTCATACATACATATCACCGAGGCCGACATCATTAAGAAAAGGCGCAAAACGAGAGAGACGACCGACCGTACAGTAGTGCGGGAGCTATACGCAGGCAAGAGAAGTAGCATAGGAAAAGAGACTCCGTACCGCATGTCACGTTCCGCCTCACCTCAGTCCCATGGTCTCGTCTCGTCGCCGTAAGGAAGGAAAATCGCGCAGCGACCCGAAGGACGTGAGCAAGGCAGGAATGAGTCAAAAGGTGATGGGTGAGGCAGTAGTGGGTGGATGGGACGGACTGTTGACACACATCCTCTCCATTGTCTCGTCTCGTCTCGTCTCGTCTCGGCGAAGCGCCGCTCCACCCCTCCCGAACGCACGTCCTCCGGAAGCTCGGATGAGAGCCACTGGCTAGAGGAAGTCTTCCGCCCTGGCTCGCTTCTTGCCACGCATCTCCTCTGCGGGAACGTTGGGCACCGGCCCATCAGCCTTCTCATTCTGGAGAGCGAAATGGTACTTCGGATGTCTCGACCGTTTCTCCTCCTGAACATATCGTTAGCCACCGTGTTTCGCGCGCAAGAAGAGAGTGAACATACCGGAGAGAAGTTCGGATCATCCCACTTAAGAACCGTTCCCTTCTTGAAGGGCGGGTTGACTTGGGCGAGAGACGGGTTCGGTAGCACCAATGGACGCGGCGGGGCTGTAGATGCGGGCTGCTGCCCGCCGCTAGGCTGCGCACTCTGTGCAGAAGCTGGAGGCGCCCCAGCTCCGGGGGCACCAGGTGCGCCAGGAGGGGGCGGAGGTGACGTTGAGGACGCACCGGGCATAGGAGGCATAGGTGCCGGAGGCAGCCCGGCACCTGGAGGCGGGGAGAAACCGGGAGGAGGTATACCAGGCGGCGGTACACCCGGTGGCAGGAACGGAGGGCCAGGGAAAGGCGGCCTGACACCGGGCGGGAACGGGGGTACGCCTGGCGGCAACATTCCAGGGGGCGGAGAGCCAGCGAAGGGAGGAGGAATCGGAGGGAAGCCTGGCGGCGGAGCCATACTAGGAAGACGTCATCTTAGCCATCTAACTACGTGTAGAATCAAGGAGAATGCTTACCCAGGAGGCACAGGCGGCATTCCCGGGAGTGGGAAGGGCGGTTGACCTGGGAAACCTGGAGGGGGAACGCCGGGCAGGAAAGGAGGCGCACCTGGGGGAACCAGGGGTGGTACACCAGGGGGAGACATGACTGGCGTGGGCACTGTGGTAGGCGGTGCGGCGTATGTCTGAGAAGGGGCCGCATACACGGCCCCTCCAGCAGCTTCTGGCACGACAGGCGCAGCGGACGCCTCAGAAGCGCCCATCAGAGCCTTGTGAGCTTCGAGTTGTGCCCTCAACTCTTCCTCAGAGAGTGGACGGTTTTCGATCTTGGGCCGCTTGGACTGAGGCTGGGTGATTGTTCCAGGGTTCAGACCAAGCTCTATCTCCTTACGTCGCTTATAATCAGCCACGTCGGGGGCTGGAATACCCTCCATTCCAAAAATCTCCACTTCATAACCATCCCGGCCAGGCAACGCATTCTCAATGCGAGGGAGGCTTCACGAACAGAAGGATCAGGATGCGCTCTCTATACTGGCGATAGCTCAACTCACTTTTCGGGCTCGAGTTTGTGGACCTGCTGTATATGGACGGCAAGACCACCGGCTGTGTTGAGCCGGCGGGGGCACATGTTGCATTTGAAGTGCTTAGCCTTCTGGTGCTGCATCAGAACTATGGCGAGGTCAGCTCCTTGCACCCGGGGAGGACGCGTGACGTGACTCACCCTTCTCGTCCTCGAACTCCCTCTCACAGTACCAGCACCAGGGACGGAGGATCTATGCGCGGTTGAGTGTCAGCATGTATGCTAGAGTACAGTACGTACCTGCTTGTTCTTCTTCTTGGCCATGACGGGACGGGCGGGGGATGAGGGCGAGGAGGCTGAGGCGCGAGTCGGGGGCGGGCTAAGCGGACGTCGTTGAGAATGACGGACTCGGAAGTTTGTGAGTGCTTGCAGAGTTGAGGCGGAGCAGCGGGGTTGGCAAGGAGGAGCGCGAGAGAGTGGGTCGGAGCTGCAAAGCCACGTGAGTCGGGGCCGGTGGGCGGGCCGTGAAAAGGTGGAGGCTCTCCTGAACGGTGGCCACGGACCCACCGCGGGGTCGATCGTTTGTGCAGACATTCTCCTCGAGGTCAGGAACAACCACCGCGCACTGTGCTCCACGATGATAATATGAGTCCCGTTCACCCTTAAAGCCCGTCAGCGGCGCACACTCGTCCTCCAAGACCACCCCCACCATGATTGGCGATTCTCTCCCGGAATACGTCTTCATCCGCCTCTCTATCCTCGGCCTCCGCCTCATTGCCCCGCTGAGCATCATCTACTGCGCATATAGCGGGTACCACCACCACTTCTTGTACTCCCGGTGGCTAGGCGCGTATGCAGTCGCAGAAGCAGCCTTTTACCTCCTCGTCTTTTTGCCAAGAAGCAGGTTACTTCAGAAGGTATGTCTGATCACCGCTTATATGAAGCCACGGACGCGCAATGCCCCATCCACCGAATTGCCGTGCTTGAAGTATGCGCCGATCGAGTCGGTCTACCGCAAAGAGTACTAAAAGTGGTCGGGGTGCTGGACTGAGTCGTGCTGAGGCCGCCTCTCACCCGTTCACTCGCGTTTACCCTCGTTGCACTGCACTTACCCGATTTCTGTTAGGCTGCAGGCCACCCACCGTTGCCTACGCGCGAACAGCGGGAAGCACTTTTTGCGAAATGCTTTGCACGCGTCCGCGACAGCAGCATGGCCTCCGGGTGGTTCTTTGCACCGCCTGACGGCATCAAGCGCGACAACCTAGTCGAATGGCTCGTTTGGGCCATTTTCGGTACCCATAGAGAGCACATCAGGGACGAGTGGGTCGAAGAGCTCCAAGGCTATGTGGACAAGATGGAGGGCCTACTAGGACGCAAGATCGAGGAGGGCTGGGATCAGACCGTCCGCTGCATGAAGGTCACCTTAGATCCCGTTGACATGGTCCACAGACCTCTGCTGTGGTATTTCGTGAGTATCCCCGCTCTTCCAGCTGCCATGTAGTCTACTGACGCCCGGGACCGCCAGATTGTCGCCATCATAGACACCATCACAGCCCTCCAAATGAAGAGCAAGGGCTTCCACCACTTCTCATCGGCCAACTGCGCGTCATGTTTCCCTCCCCGGACATTCACCGCCTTCTCCAACAAGGCCCCACATCCGGATCTGGTATACTGGCTCCGACCACACAGGTCTGCCACGAAGGACCCGATACTCTTCCTGCATGGCATTGGGGTATGTTGTAATTCCCTTTCTCGCGTCCGAAACCGAACCTCAACTCTCAACAGATTGGACTATGGCCTTATGTACCCTTCTTCGGAGACCTGGTTGAAGCGGACCCGGACGTTGGTATCATCGCCGTCGAAAACCTCTCTATCAGCATGCGGATCTCCCAACCGCCTCTCTCACGCGGCGAAATGCTAGAAGCGATCACCGAGCTGCTGGACGCCCACAACATCCCGCGCATCGTCGTCGTCGCGCACTCGTACGGGACGGTCATCGCCGCCCACATGCTGCGCGACCCCGACCTCTGCCCGCGCGTCTCCGCGTGGCTGCTCGTCGACCCGATCCCGTTCCTCCTCCACCTACCCTCGGTCGCGTACAACTTCGTGTACCGCCCGCCCCGCACGGCGAACGAGTGGCAGCTGTGGTACTTTGCGAGCCGTGACCCTGATATCGCGCGTGCTCTGGCGCGGCACTTCTTCTGGGCGGAGAACATCCTGTGGAAGGAGGACTTAGAAGGCAAGGAGGTTGCCGTCGTGCTGTGCGGGAAGGACCAGATCGTGGACGCTGCGGAGGTCAGGAGGTATCTAACGGGCGAGGAGGACAGCGACATCAAGTTCAGGTGGGAGAAGGACGGATTGGAGGTGCTCTATTACCCCGACCTGGACCATTCGAAAGTCTTCGATACCAAGGACCTGCGACGACCTCTGGTGGAGATCCTCGATAGATTTGGACGACGGTCGCAGCGACTCTAAGGCAGTTCTTGGTTCTGCAGCTCATCTGAGCCGGGTCCGAGGTTATCAGTCGATACCCGCGTTCGGTATAAGGTAGCATTCCGCGAACGTGTCATCCCATAGAAGATACACGTAACTATACATTAGTGTATGGCCAGTCCGTTGTAGAAAGTATCAGACTCCAAAATATGTACGTACATAGAACACCTCGCCGTCGCGAAGCTCAATAAACCAAACACACGCCCTTGCCCTCCCACTTCTTCCAGTCTCTAACCGCGCCGTTCACGATGAAGTGCGCCGTGTCCTGCCTCGAGATCGTGTACCCGCCGTCGATCTCCCCCGCGACAGCCTTGTACGGCGCTTTCGACTTCCCCTTCTTCTCCACCTCGTCGCCCTGGCACGCGCCATTCGTCAACAACGCCGGGCGCACGATGACCACCCTCCGCAGCTCGCCCTCCGCAGGCAGGCCCGGGAGCGTCTTCCAGTCGGACGGGAGGATCGTCGGGAGGGGCTCCTCTTGCGCCCACGGCACGCCCATGACGTGCGCGAGCACGCGCTCCGCGCCGAGCTTGTCCGCGTGCGGACCGCCGAGGGCGTAGTTGTAGAAGCCCTTGAGCGCGAGCGGCAGCGTCTCGTGCGATACGCGCGTGATGCCCCGGGAGGTGACGACGACAAAGCGGGGTTGTGCGGGCGGGGCGCGTAGTGAGGCGGGCAATGACCGGAAGAGGTTGAGCAGGGAGCGGGTGCAGAGGTCGCCGGGGGTGATGACGGCGCCCTTTGTCAGGCTGAAGGTGGGTGTGCCACCTGTCAGAGGCGAACAAGCGTCAGAACGGAACGCCACGTGTTTGAGACGGTGTATGAAACTGACCGATGGTGAAGAGGACAAAGTCGATGGTGCCGTTCCCAGCCTCAACGGCCGCTTCCCAGCCTTTCTCGACGTCGTCAAAGTTGAGAGCGTCGCCGGCGACGAGGTACGCCTTGCCCTGCTTGATGTATGGCTGGATCCGCTCATCGTTGTCGAACACCGATGTTTTCCGGAGAAGGAATGTGACCGACGCTCCTTGGTCTATAGCGTCACGCCCAAGATAAGCACAGCCCCTGTACAAGACGTTCGAGGAACATACCGAGGAGTCTGAGAGCGGCGTAGTAGCCAATGTTCTTCGAACCACCGAGGACGAATACGTGCATGTTTGCGATGTAGAGCGGGTGAGGTGTATGTGTGATGCAGCGAGTGCTTGATAGTGTCCTCTTGCCCAACGAACGGCGCGGTTATATACGCGTTCATCCCATAAGGTTCGTTAGGGGCATGACTCGTGCACATCCCTAGAGGATGATCGCGCTAGACGGCACGCACAGTTCGCGTACAGCATCGTGCGGCTGCGGCGTGATAGTTTGTACCCTGCTGTGTCATCCACGACCATAGGCGAAGGAGTACTGTGATCGGTGCTCCGCACATGCACTCACGGACCGAGGGGGTACGATCAACAAGCGCTGGCTGCGGCAGTGGTTTAGCACGAGTACTGACAGCCGCGCGACGCGCCTCCATAGGCAACCCATGTGCTGTGGACACGCTAGCAGAACATTGATGCAGAATACGTGGAAGGCGTGATACGTGTACATACTGTGCATTACTGCGTAGCGTGGTACGGTCGGCGGCCACTATGACAGTTTGGCGACTGCAGCCTACTGCAGTGTGTTGTCGCCTGCAGGCGGATTTGCGGATGATGCACATCTGGCGTTGCTCGCAATTACTTCGCCTGTTGTTGATGCCGAAAACGAACTGGGTCACATACCATAGATATACGCAATGACTTAGCAGGTACGATACGACGCTAGAATAGGGCAAGATGATGAGGGGTCGGCCTGTCCATGCTCTCTTCCCAGCGAACACGCGTAGATGCAGTGCCGTGAAACCTCGGCATCTTCAGATTGACAGGACTGCTGCTCGGACCGAGAGGGGAATAACCGATGACGCGGAGGCCGCAGTTGGAGCACAGTCGTGAGCGATGTGCCGGGTGTATGCATCCCGCCGAGCTACCTCGTCTCCAGGTAACCGATACGAGCGCAGCCGTTGTAAGTGCGATACACCGGACAGGACGGAGGGAGCATCCCACTGAGCCCCCACAGATACTACGGGAGCGCCTGTACCCGCCGATATAATCCTGTTCCGCCCGTGATGTGGTGAGTCCAAGCAGCACACAAGGCTACGGAGGCAGAGGGGATGGACGCGTAACGCCAAGTGTATTGATCTACTTCAGGAGAGATACAACGCAGTTTTCTAGTGGTGGGACTGCTTCGCGATCTGCGCCGCGTAGGGGTTACGGGGGTCGTTGCGGAAGGCCTCCGCTGGCGTCGTGTCGTGTCAGTTCACACAACTGAAGAATGCGGCTGGCGTACACTCACACTTGACACCCATGTCCTGCGCCTTGCCCACCAGGTAGAACGTCAGCACACTGGCAGTGATGAAAGGCCACATCGGCTTAAGGACCTGTGAGAAGGAAAGGATACGTCAGGAGGGAGCAGGGGGAAAGCTCGAGATTGTACGTGCGGGAGTGGGCCACTTGCGGAGACCGAGGAAGCTCATGGTGGACGATGTCTGAGAATTAAATTCAGCAACAGTGGGATTGCTACGTTGTAGATGAGAGACGCACGGCTGGACGAGACAGCAGTGGTGGTTGGTGGACGAGGACGTTGGCGAAGAAAACGCGGCGGGAGGTTACGGGATGACGCCCGCTCAATCCGACCACTTATCCATAATCCGGCTTAAACCCAATGGACAGGTTGTATAACGCAGTAACAACAGTACAGTATAAGCTTTTGTTAACCGTGACTTATAAGCGGTTCCTTTATGCGGCAGGCCGGCGCCTGCGGACATGACGGTGACTTGGATTGGACTGTCGACCACGACTCGAGGCACCTACGGGCGAGGGACTGTGCGATATATTCTTCCTTGCTGGACTTCACTCAAACTTCGTACTACTCCTCCGGATCTGAGTTGAGAAGTGCTCTCTTCTCTGAAGCTGGACCATTGGCTCGTATCTCTATTCGGGGTGCTGCAGCTGCGTGGTTTAGTACACGCTACGCCGTGCTTGTTGTTTCTCCATCGCACGTCCAAGACCAGCTTGGGAATCAAGCATATTGAGCGGGTGCTCAGCTCACGTGAAACACGATCGAAGGAACCTGCTGCACGGCCATATATATGTATTATGGCCCAGCCACCAGCGACCAATGCCGCTCCTGCAGTGAGTCTCCGTGCACTTCCCCAAACTCTTCCAATGTTAATGTGCGCTTCCTCAAGTGGAGGCAGTTTCCGTTCTTTGATGTCGCGCCAGTGAAGGACTTGCACGACCTAGGCAGTGCGCCCGAGGTGTTCCAGGTGAAGTCACCCGCTCGCCCTTGTAAGCCCTGCAGCCTTACCCATGCATGCAGAAAACCCCAGAAATCTCTACCATTGCCGCCTCCTCAGCAGGTCTTGTTGTAGCGGATATACACGGGAGCGTCTATCTCGTCAACCGCGACTTCGAGATCGCGAAGAGCTGGATTGCACACACTGGCGGACGCGTCACGCATATAGCCGCACGCAGGGGCATCCTCATCACTCTTGGAGTAAGAAAATCATCCATGTGCTCTTCTCATATAGTCATTGAAGCTCTGACTTAGGAAGAAGACACGGCGCGCCATCCCTTCTTGAAAGTGTGGGACTTGCACACGTTCGACAAGAAGACCGGTGCCCCGCTCCTCCTACGCTCTGCCAAGGTCCAGAGCGGGAATCGTCCTCACCCAGTGAGTCGCGCCGTATCCTCTCTATCAGCAGCTAATTAATCCAACGTGAAGGTCTCTGTCATTGCGCTATCCGCCTCGCTCTCTTTCCTCGCAATCGGTCTCGGAGACGGAACAGTCATTCTGTACCGCCACCTTGACCAATCCATATACTCCGCCTCAGGTTCCCTCAGCACACTCCCCAAACCTCGTGTCATCCACGAATCGCCTACCGAGCCTATAACCGGTCTCGGTTTTCGCGAGCCGACCGAGGAGAGCCCAAATGTGTACCTATTCATTGTGACGACGAACAGAGTCCTTTGCTACCAAGCTTCCGGAAAGGGCAGTGGAGGCACGCCGACGGTGGTGGATGAGATCGGAGCGGCCCTCGGGTGTGCCACTATGGACTGGAAGGCAAGGGAAATCGTCGTTGCCAGGGATGAAGCCATCTACTTGTGTGGGACGGAGGGTCGCGGACCCTGCTATGCCTACGAAGGTACTTCGGTCTCCTGAGTCGACTGAACGCGTAGACTGAACAGTCTTCCAGGCCCGAAGTCAAGCATATATACCCACCGGAACTACATCGTCATCGTTTCTCCGCCCTTCACTGCCTCCGCGTCCGCCGCATCCGCTACAGTGCGAAACTTCGTCGCAAAAAGTAGCGTCGCTCCCGGCGCTGACATCACCAAACTCACTGTCTTCGACCCGGAAAACCAGTACGTGGCACATTCGGGCACGTTCACAGAGGGTGTTCGCGAAGTGTTCTCGGCGTGGGGCAAGCTATATGCGCTGTCCAACGACGGCAAGGTATGTCTTCATGGCCGTGGGACTCTCCAACTGCTCATTGACCAACTCCAGCTCCTGTGTCTAGAAGAGAAACCAACGTCGGTGAAGCTCGACATGCTATATCGGAAAGGACTGTACACGCTTGCGCTGAACATCGCGGAGACGCAGAAGCTGGACGAGTCCCATATCGCAGATATTCACAAGCAGTACGGGGATCACCTGTACGCCAAAGGCGACTACGACAACGCGATGCAGCAGTACATCCAGACGATCCGCTACGTACAGCCGAGCTACGTCATTCGCAAGGTGAGGTATCCGTTCACCAAAGAACGGAGCCATGTTGACACTGCCGCAGTTCTTGGACGCACAACGAATACACAACCTCGTGACCTACCTGCAGGAGCTGCACTCCCTCGGACTCGCCAATGCCGACCACACAACCCTCCTGCTTAACACGTACACGAAGTTGAAGGACGTCGCGCGCCTCGACAGCTTCATAAAGCGCGAGTCGCTGCGCACGTCCGGCGACAAGGACGAACTCCCGTTTGACCTCGACACCGCGATCCACGTGTGCCGCCAGGCAGGATACTTCGAGCACGCGTCGTACCTGGCGAAGAAGTACGAGCGACACGAAGATTACCTCCGGATTCAGATTGAGGACGCCGGGAACTATAAGGATGCGCTGAGTTACCTTCGACGTCTGGGCGCGGAAGCGGTGGGTTAGCTGGACGTCGTCTTAACAAGTTCACCAGTTGAATTGAACCATTTCACAGGCCGAGAGCAATCTTGCGCGATACGGCCGTGCATTGCTCGATAACCTACCGGAGGAGACTACGGACCTCCTCATTGACATTTGCACCAGCCTCGCACCGCTGTCGATTGAAATGGATGAGCAAGACGCTGCGCCCGCGAAGCAATCGAGTGGCGGCCCGTCTTACTTGTCATATTTAGCATTGAACAGAGCATCGATAGCGAGCGCAACTTCCCCGACGGACACGGCTCCCCCTTCCGGTGGACAGACGAACGGGGCGAAGGCGCCCGACGCAATCGCCCGCCGAGAATCTACGCATGAGGCCTCCCGCACGTCTACCCCACCCCCCACCACTCCCTCCACGGCTGCGCCTGCCAAGGCACGCGCAAGCAGCGTGAAGCGACCTTCGCCTCGACTGTACTTCGCGCACTTCGTGGATCACCCAAACCACTTCGTCCGTTTTCTGGAGACCGTCGCACGGCGGCGGTGGGGCCAGACGGTGGAGAACACGTCAGACTCCCTTCCTGTCGAGGCTGATCCCAACGCGGACGAGGAGGCTGAGAAGCAGGCGCAGGCGGCAGTGTGGAACACCCTCTTCGAGCTCTACCTCTCACCACTAGGCGGCGCGACGAGCTCCGACGCCAAGGCTCTCGCGGTTCTGCAGAACACTCGCCTGCCGTACGATCCCACGCACGCGCTCATACTCTGCTCGACGCGCGGCTTCACCCCCGGCCTGGTCCTGCTCTGGGAGCGCATGGGCATGCAAGAAGATGTGGTCCGCTTCTTCATGGACCGCCACCAGGATGGTGACCCGGACGCGAGCGCGGAGGTCGTGCGGCGGCTGGACCAGTACGGCCCTGGGCGGCCGCAGCTATACCCGCTTGTACTGCGCTTCCTCACGAGCACGCCTGCGCTGCTCACAAAGCATCGCGAGGACGTCGGACGTGTGCTGAGGGTGATCGACGAGGAAAAGATCATGCCCCCCGTGAGCGTGGTACAGGTCCTCAGTAGGAACAGCGTCGCGAGCGTGGGGCTCGTGAAGGAGTGGTTGATGGCGCGGATCAAGAGTGCGCGCGAGGAGGTGGACACGGTCCGTATACGCTCATTGTGGGTTGGCTCGTGCCAGGATGTTTCGGCTGACGAAGGTTGTCACAGGACCAGAAGCTCATCGCGTCGTACCGCACGGAGACGGAGGCGAAGATGCGGCAGGTCGAGGAGCTGTCGGACCCGGACCATCCGCGCGTGTTCCATGTCACGCAGTGCTCGGCCTGTCAAGGCGGGCTCGATCTCCCTGCGGTCCACTTCATGTGCAACCACAGCTATCACCAGCGGTGCGTCGTCTGCCATCGCTTCTCCTATGATGTCGTTGCTGATGTCGCTCCATGCAGTTGCTTGCCGCAAAACGAGACAGAGTGCCCGAACTGCGCTAGGGAGCATGGGATCATTCGCGAGATTCGACGAAACAACGAGCGGCTGGCGGACCAGCACGACTTGTTCCTGTCTGAAGTGCGGGAGGGCGGGTTCGATGCGCTGGCGACCGGGTTCAGCCGTGGGATATTGAACCTCTCGAGAGCAGAAGACGTTGCTGCGTGACCTCCTTTACCTCTCTCACTATGTTCATCTCACTTTCTGGGCAATGATATTCTTGGAGAACCCTTATCAGTGTTTCTCTGCAGGCTCTGAGGTAGCCGCCTCCGACTCAACCACTACTGACGCGCCCGCTTTCTCTAAGCACCCTCAAGCTCTCATTCCCTCTACGAGTAGACGAGGATATTGATAGGATGAACGGTTATGGGCAAATCACCTCTGAAGGTAAGACTTCTCCCTCCTGATATCATGCTTCCTCGTTCGCTCATATGCGTAAGTATGAGGTGCTACCACGGAATGCAGCTAGGCCTCATGGAGGTCACGCTGGGTAGCATTATCGGGCGGCACGCTGCATCAGACTAACGAGACTGAGGGTAGGGCAGGCACACTTCTCCAGGGTCATCGATCCGTCTCCATCAGGGCTCTTTCCTCCTCTGGCTCCTGCTGAGTACTACTAAGCAGACCTTCCCCTCAGGGGACTCAAGACAACAATGCATACGGACCAGTGCCGAACGAACGTCTGCTCAGGCCGCATGCAGTCATCACCACATAACATGACCTTTCCATAATCATCATACGGACATCCACCTCCTTACAACGATCCATAATCCTGAACCATCTCCCACCCAGCACCTCTCCGCTCGACCCAACCACGACTCCGATCCAACCCGCCCTCTCCACCCTACGTCCGAGCATCGCTCACTCGCAGTTGCAGAAGTTGACGTCGAGGCGGGCATCGTTCCCGTTGAACTGGAAGCGGTAGATCCCGCCGTCCTTGCTGCCGTAGCACTGGTCGATGATGTTCTGGAACCCGTCCCAGCACTGCTGCTGGCTCGCGAACTGGCCGTCGAGCGTGACGTGCGCGATGCCCCACGTGAGCAGGACGGGTGCGACCACTTGTCCGAGTTGCAGAAGGAGGAGCGCGCGGACTCCATGCTGTCGTGCGGCTCGCAGGTGCGGCACCCGGAGGCGCTGTAGCAGTCCGCGGCGAGGGCGGCCGGGGCGAGGGCTGCGACGGCGGCAGCAAGGGTGGCGAGGGCTCCGAGGTTGAACTGCATGATGAGAACTGCGGCGAGAACCGCAGTCAGTGTCACGCTCTTGTCAAGTGTGAGAGGCGAACCTGCTGCTGAAGGTGGCTTCGAGGCTGTAAGGCTTCTGAGTCTCCGCTCGATGCTTGTGGGGCTCGTTGGATGCTGCAACGGTACGTCTCCGTCGTCCTCTTATATCCATCCGAGCGCTCAGACAACACGTAGGACGACTCGATCCTCACCGCGAACCCTCCTCAAGTCCTCACCTAGGCTTTGCAACTCAATGGTCGGCCACCGCCTCCGAGCAAGCGAACACCGTCAAACCCATCCGTTTCGGCAACGCCGGGCCTCTCTGCTCGACGTCCTCCGCGTCGGCTGGATGCCCAGTATACAATCCACTCGACGTGCCTGGCTTGGTTTTACGTTGCATCCCGAGCTTGACGATACCTAATGTCTCAGGCAAGTACTCGCCCGGGGGATGGCACTGCGCCGGTCGCCCTGGGCCTGGAGTCACATCTGCACCACTGCGTTTGTGGCAAAACACCAATGTCTCAAAGCGCAGTGGACGGTAAGCAGTACGTCGACCGCCGCCGTACAACGCCGCGTCTTCAGCCTGCAAAGGATGCCGCACGACAACGTCTCGACAAGTCTCACCGCTGGGCCGATATGGCCGTACATGACAGTGGCGACCGTCACTTCGACGGTCCGAGGCGTTCGAGGCTTCCAGCGCGCCAGTGACTTACAAGCACTTCTTGTCCCGACCACTTCTTGTCCCGACCGGCGGGCACGTCGATGAGTGCTGGGCTTGGAGTACGACGCCTTCTTCCACCGGGTAAGGCGGCCTCGTATGGATCGCGCGCGGCCGGACGTCACGGGCTCCGAAATACTCGTGCATACACTGCAGCAGCCGCCGTGCTGGTACACATGCATATCGTTTTCACGCTACGTACGGTCGGTGCGATCCACAGGAAGGTAAGCGCTTCGGAGAGAAACCATACGGGCGAGGATTCAGCACCGTGACGCTGCCTCAGGAAAGCCGAGAACACGGAGGGTTGACTTCGTCGTGCACCCGCGGGTGCATGAGGCCCATCGCCAAGGATCCTTGAGTTCGAGTTTCCGAGGCGCATGCCGCAACGGTGCGTGAACACTGCAAGACCGCGGACCCCGCTGATACCAGGAGTCGTAGTGAAGCGGCTTACTCCGCCCGGACGATTTGAATGAGACGGGTCTGCAGAAAGAGCTCATCGGATCGCGGCGACGGTGAATTCGATTCTCTTTCAGTCACTAAAGCGACCACGAGTACGACACAGTGGTGGGCGTCGTGTGCGTCAACAAGCGCGTGCATGGTCTCTGTTAACGGCAGAGGCAGCGCTACTCCAGGCGGCGCTCTGTACGACTGTTGGTGGAGGCCATCTCGGGCAGTTGTGGGTGGGCCGGCCTCGCACGCCTGCGACAGAACGGCGGTGAGACGAGTCAGCCGGCAGCCTGGCGCATTTCATTCGACCATCAATTGTAGGGAACGGATCGGATGGTGCAACGGACTGGAATACCGCACATGCCGAGGCCTCCACTACTACTGTACTCGGAAGATTCAGGGGTGCCGCGAGACGCCAGGCCGTTGCGCCGATTCGCGTACGCATTGGAAGGCGCGGCCCTCCTGACATGCGACGCCGCGACTCAAGTAATTCTTCTTGCTCACGCGCATCTACGCAGACGATATGATGGCGAAGGCGTCGCTCCCGAACGCATCCGCGCTGTCACCGTCCCGAACCCACACTGAGAAGCATAATGAGCATGATCTCGACTGCGACGCGGGGGTGGCAACATAGCACTGGACGACTCACAGACGAAGATGTACTCGTTTCGCGGCGACGCGTCGTGCGGGATGAGCACCTCGAGCCAGCCCGCGGATAGATCGAAGTTCGTCGCGACAAAGACTGCCATGGCATATTAGTGAGGAAGGTGAGTCTGGGGGCTATGGGGCAAAGGGACGTACGGCGGTCGTCGAGGTCGTCATCTCGGAAGAGCTGGAGGGTGCTGCACAGCAGCACCTCCCCGTCGCTCGTGTCGCTCTTCAAGGGCATGCCGTTCACGCAGCGCATGTTGGACTCGGAGGTCGTCGTGTTGCCGCTAGACGTCGGTGCGGGTTGAGCCGTGCCAGTGGTATTGGTACCCGTGATGCTCGCTGCAGCGACGCTGTCGTCCGAGCTTGTCGTGGCGCTCGCCGTCGTCGCCGTCGCGGTGATGTTCCCGGTGTCAGACGCGGTAGTGGAGACGTCGAGGCTATTGCTGTCCTGCCGTCGTATGACGGCGGTGAATGAGGCGTTCGCTGTGCCGGTGGTGGTCGCAGTGGCGGAAGCTACGCCGACGCTCTGCTCGGTCACCGTAGCGTTGATGTCGGTTCCGAACACGGAACGGAGGACCTGCGGGTCCCTGGAAACGTGTGCGCGATCGCGTGGTCAGTACGGGTGATTCACAAAATACGCTGAGGCGTACCAGGTGACGTTGATGTACTGCCCGGCGCTGAGCTGGGTCCCATCGGTAGGGAACGTGAAGAGGTTTGCAGAGGCGGCTGGCACGAGGGCAAGGCACAATGCCGAGAGGACGAGTGAGTGGAGGACGTGTTTCATGACGTGAATCGACCGCAGGACGTATCAGGGATTATAATAGGAAGTAGTCAGCCCAGCTGGATAGTTGGCGAGCTCCTCGGCTTCGTCGCAGGAGGATATATACGCGGAAGCGGTCATTGTGACGGTGAAGCAATAGTTGCATGTCGCGTCGCGATGCACCCGAGTCATAATGTTGCTCACCCAAATCGTTGCTGTCGAGCCATGGAGCTGCGCATTTGCAGACTGCGCGCGTCGAGCGCTTGGCCGGCCTATGTATATGAGTTGTGGGTCTGCGTTGTGACCTTGAACGTTATTGGTTTGTTCGTCGTTGTTCATCGTTATGCCCCGTTTCCTCAGAGATACTAGTAGGACGTAAGCTCGTTAATCTTAACATGTATGGTCGAGGCTTTCTGCTGAGAAATATTTTGTACAGCGCGCCAGACGACAGACCCACTCGGCAGTTCAGATTAAAAACCAATCTGACCAGTTGGTAGAACTCGGTCGGACTGATCATCGAAGAGCCAGCTAGTTACTTACCTCATTGATACCACTGGCGGTGTAGCGAGCAAGACATGAACTCGCAGAGAGCAGCCAGCTTGCGCTGTATTGAGTACAGCTGTAGTGGTACGCACGAGCATTTGGGCCGTAATGTCCGGCGACGGGCGATACATGACACTAAGGTCAGAGCGGCTTGCAGGCATACACCGGCAGCTCAGTGCCTGAAATAGAGGACACGCGGACCGTCCAAGTCGTCGCGACTATCATCAACGGACATATCGGAGACATCAAGGGCGTTGAAACCCGTTGGTGCGGACTCTGCTCCGCCCGCTGTCCTCAGCCGGTCATTGAAGACACTGCTTTGCCATTGTCCTCCGTGTCGGTACGCTGCTGAACGTCCGCCGCGCTTTTGAGACATGGGCATTGCAATCGGCCCAGTGTAGCCATTGTGAAGATGCTCACGGGCAGACCCCAAGCTTGGGTGGGACTGCGAGTATCGCTGAACTTGGGATGGACAGTAAAGCCAAGCCAGGCACGTCGAGTGGATTGTATACTGGGCATCCAGCCGACGCAGAGGACGCCGAGTGCCTCGCCGAGCAGAGAGGCCCGGCGTTGCCGAAACGGATGGGTTTGACGGTGTTCGCTTGCTCGGAGGCGGTGGCCGACCATTGAGTTGCAAAGCCTAGGTGAGGACTTGAGGAGGGTTCGCGGTGAGGATCGAGTCGTCCTACGTGTTGTCTGAGCGCTCGGATGGATATAAGAGGACGACGGAGACGTACCGTTGCAGCATCCAACGAGCCCCACAAGCATCGAGCGGAGACTCAGAAGCCTTACAGCCTCGAAGCCACCTTCAGCAGCAGGTTCGCCTCTCACACTTGACAAGAGCGTGACACTGACTGCGGTTCTCGCCGCAGTTCTCATCATGCAGTTCAACCTCGGAGCCCTCGCCACCCTTGCTGCCGCCGTCGCAGCCCTCGCCCCGGCCGCCCTCGCCGCGGACTGCTACAGCGCCTCCGGGTGCCGCACCTGCGAG